>NAJO01000100.1:0-42380 GCA_002077065.1 Cryoendolithus antarcticus | reverse complement strand
GCTGTTGAAGCAGCCATCATTTGAGCACCTTTAGAGAGCTGGGTTAGAGCTTCAATGATTGGGGTTGGTGAGCTGCTTTGGTGTCTTTCAAGCCTTTGCTTAATAAGAGTAGCCTGCTTGTCTACTTCCTTGGTATTGCTTGGTGTCTTTGCATACCATGAATCTTGAGACAAGGGCCGACTTGGAGACCTGAACACTGGATCTGTGTAACAGTACAGCCTCTGGATCAAATGGGTGTAGACCAGATCCTCTGAAGCCTGCTTAGACATTGGCTTGAGTGAAGGAAGCAAGGAAGGCTTGTTGGAAGACTGCAATGAAGTCAACCTTTGTGATATGGAAGATGTGATTTCTGATCAAGTCCTGATTTTGCTTTGAGAAAGCAGTCTTGAGAGGACTAAAACAGCCGATATCTAGTGGCTAACAGAGGTGTGAAGAATGAGGAGGCATCCAAAGGAGAACAATGTTGTGATCTTCACAGAATGTCCTAAATTCTGGTGTTGTATGGCTTCCATGGTTGTTAAGAACAAGGAGCCTTTTGCTCCCAACTGTCTTCTGTCTTGTATGCTTCTCAAAGTGCTCAATCCATTTTAGGCCAATCTTATCTATAGTCCAGCCATTTGCACTAACTGTGAATGTCCAGGTTGAAGGTAGGCCTTGGTAGAACCATGCATGATTCAGCTCCTTCCCCTTCAAGACCAGGAATGGAGGAATTGTAGAGCCATCTACATAGGCTCCTTGAATCAAAGTGACCCATTCAGTGTTTGTAGGCTTCACCTGCTTTGGCCTTCCTAGTCTTTCTGCATCTGTGACAACCTTTGAAGAAGAGATCTGGCCCATTTGAAAGCCAGCTTCATCAAAGTTGTACATGTCCTCTGGAAGGATCCCATACTTGTTGATTGTGTTCTTGACCAGCTCAAACCAGCCTCCAACGATCTGTGGATCTTCACAAAGCTTCCTCTGACACTCATATGTCCTTCCAAGTTTGACTTGAAGCCTTAGAGTCCTTTTCATGAAGGTATTTGGCCAGTTCGCTCCCATAGGTTGTGTACCTCTTGCTGCACAGATTGAGTCTGCCATTTATTTGACCAGAGCAATTGTAGGGGACAGTCCTTGGGCATCAAGCTTAAGAATGTTCTGGACTATGACTTCCTCCTCAATCAAACTGAGCTTCTTATTGGTTGGTGTATAATCCTCTCTTGAAGTGCCTCCATGGATTCTTCGGTACAAGGTATTTTTGGAGACATCGTACATCTTTGAAGCTGCGCAGAGGGTTGCACATTGGCCTGATTGGAAAGCTGATATAGCAAGCAATATGCTGCCTTCTTTTGGACTGGTTTGGACGCGCTTTGGTTGAGACATAACGCGTAGAAGTTGGCAGACGTGGAGTTGTCGTGATTCAGACCCACGCCCTAGTTTGTCCCACGCACCCGTGCCCCGCGTTATGTACATGGTATTAGTCAGGTGTGCGTCATTCAGGCCTTAATAATCAATCCCAGCTGAGTAGCTGGAAAGTGGGGTCACTGCCGAGGCCCAGCTGCTATAGCAGTAACATCACCATCATCTATCACATCCTTATTAACCGCAGCTCCCTCACTGGGTGCTATGGCCAATGTCCCTATCAAGGTATACCCGGGCGACCAGGGTCATATAGTTACCTATAGTAGAATGTCCCTACGGGAATCTGCTAGGCAATTGACATACTGAGCAGAGAGTAGTAAGCAAACCCTAGGTATGCTTATCTGCTTAGTTTATGTATAAGCTTGCTTTTACTTTGATAGGGATAAGAACACACTCGGCTTTATTATAGCAATAGCAGTCTGAACTAGGGAAAGTAGCTTGTTTTTCTCTCCACCTTCTTCTTTGGCCTGCTATAACAAAGTTCTCCCTCAGCCTTGTCCAGGTTAGTAGGACAAAGCTTGCAGTGTGTCGTGAGTATGGCACTTGCTACACGCAGGACACCCTGGACCGTCACCTAGTAGACCTGCACAAAGTCAAGCCTCATGAAAGGAATGATCTTATACAAGAATGGACTGAGGCAGGGTTAGCTATCAGCAGAGATGGCGTGCCACATCCTCAAGACGGCATTCCACCTGTACGAGGCCTACCCGTGCTGAACGGGTATAAGTGCCGTATACCTTCATGTCACAGCATGTCTACACATTCGCATGCTATGAAGGCGCTTTGCAGGCTAGTCCACAATTGGAGCTCAGGGCCAAGAGGAAGGAAGATGTAGCAACAGCAACAGCAGCAGTAGCAGCAGCAGCAGGACACTCAGCTTACATTAGAGGTGCCTTACATGAACGTCACTGTTCAGACTCTCTGAAGTGAGAAGAAGCACATTTGCTAGTTTGTATTTAAGGAGGACAGAGGGGACCTAGGAACTGTTCAACCAATCCCAGACACTGATGCATGGGGCAACATTGAAGCCCGGTACTAGCACGCTCAGGATCAACAAAAGGCGCAGCAAATCACCACAGTTAAGGCAATGGAGCACATCTCTGAGCTCACTCCATGGCTGCGTGCTACTAGGTATGCAAGCCATCTGGAAGGACTTCCTCTTGACAAGATCTCAAGTATCTACCAGCTGCCAGACAGTGAAGCCGAGTCTGCGCTGAGCCTGATCTGTAGTAGCGTTAGCAGAGTGCTCCAGAAAGGCATTGCAATCCTGGGTAGTGACGAGGGAAAGGAAGAGAGACTGTAAGGGTTTTAACTAGTATTATTCACCACCGTGCTAGACTTAGTCTACGAGATTGCAAAGCTGAAGAAAAGAAGCACTACAAACATCCTCCCAAGGCCGAGCCCTTATAGGTTGCCTATGACAGTGTCGAGAAAGTGGTAGAAGATTCTTGAGGTCTTGGCAGTTGACCTGTGCGTTGACCAGGGCATAGCCTGGACAGGAACATAACCCATGAAATTACCTCCCTCCTCTCCTACGACGATTTGTGGTATACTGGTGTATGGGGTCGTTGTTTGTCCCGGCGTCCCCGTCCTTCTCTTCAAAGGCATTGAGCGCAAGCGTGTTCTGAAAGTTCTCCAGATGATGCCATGTTGGCTTGTCTCCACCTACGATCCTGACCGCTAGCGGCTGGGTATCATCTTGTACTTGAGATGGCAGTGCGTTGCTCACAGCTGGACGTAGTAGCGATACATGGAACTTATTATGAACTCCTCGGGGTACATCTAGTTCGTAGGAGTACGGCGTGCCTTCGAAGGGCCGTATTACAGTGTACATTGCATGGATCCAATCCAGGTTCTTTGAAGGGCGTAGCGTGGTAATGTTCTTGAGATTCAATCAGACCTTATCACCAACCTTGAACGACCAAGATGCATTGCGAGTCCTGTTTACATAGAATTCTTGTGTCTGCTGTGCTGCAGCCAGCGCAGCTTGTGCAAACTCCTGCGCATCTTGCATTTTCCAGACTATTGCTTCTCCTTTTTGTCTTGGGTTGAGACTGCTCTCTTGGCCTTCAACATGCACACGCTCTATAGTTGTGATCGTTTCAGCGTTATAGCCGTGGCTGAGGAAGAAGGGACTGACTCCTGTTGTTGAAGCTGGCTTGTTGTCCAAAGCTGTTTGTGCAAGAGGTAGCTGTTGTGAGGGCGGCTGGTTCTTGGTCAGACACCACATGCCATGTGTTGTTGTATCTATTTTACAAGGTGGCGGTGTTTACATAGCTGCTGCCACGTAATCACCTTCTGTGTCCATACAGAGGCAGGTGCTCTGTACCACAGAAGGCAGGCATGCTCTAGCATAAGAGGAAGTCACCATTCACAACAGTAGCCATTGATTCTAGTCATCCTGATTATATGCCACAAAGGTTCCGAGTCAAGTTTCTACCTCTTGGTTTCGACGCTTAGTTGACCCGTCTGTCTCGGGGTGGTAGGCTAAAGAGAGCCGCTGCTCAATCTTCAGGAGTTGACAGAGCCGGTTCTACAATGCATTGACAAATTGGGTTCCTCGGTCGGAGACAATTGCCTTTGGTATCCAGTGAAATGGGATATACCGTTCGATTAGGAGGAGTGCTACGCTCTCTGCATCAAATTGTTCAGGTAGTACCGGTAGGAGGAAAGTTCCTTTTCCAAGCCGGTCGGCGATCGCAAGAATGGTTGTTGAGTCGTTGTCCTTACAGGGTGGCTGATCCGCAATGGAGTCCTTGGATATTTCTTACAAAATGCGCAATGGTACTGGTAGGGGCTCTAAGAGTCCTTTCTTCTTGTCTCTCCAGATTGTCGATCGACCGCATATGTCACAGTTCCTCAGAAAGCGCCTCACGTCTTGGTTCATCGCAGGCCAGTGAAAATGTCTAGATAGTAGTGATGTCGTTGCATCCCTTCCAGGTTGTCCCCCAAGAAATGAGTCATGCATTGTCTGTACAACTCGGGTTGTGAGGGGCTCATAGTTAGGGAGCCTAAACCTTTAGCAATTGCGTAAGTGACCGTCATGTATGTCACAATCCCCAGTTGATAGCTGCAGGCTCAGGTGCTTAGGGAACTGTCTATCCCTCTGCTGAACAGCCTGCCAGGCTTCCTAGTAGCTTCGTCCTGCGTCTGTCTGCAATGCCTCGTTCCATAGCTCCTGGAGGCCTTCATTGTCTTGGAAGGGAGCAGGTAGTCCGAGTTTTGTCATCTTTACCCAAAGTGATGGCGACAGGAGGGTCTGCTGTCGCTCCGCTATCCTTGAATCCCCTATGTCTTTTAGCATGTCTTGCTCTCGTCGAGACAGGGCGTCAGGTATGATAGTTTCTTTCCCGGGACGGTGCTGTAATCTGAGCCGAAGAGGGGCTAGTAGCTCGGCCCATCAGATTTCTCTCTCATTTAGCATACGTTTTGTGATGAAGGGTACTAGGTTCACATGGTCCGTGTTGCAAGGATATTCCCTGTAACCTATAGCTCTTCTACTAGAGTAGCAGTAGGTAGAACATCCTCTGATACTGTTGCTAGAAGATGATTAGGACCGTCCATGCCTTCCTAGATGGGATAACAAGAAAGCACAGCAATCATTCAATCATTGCAGACAATCCCCCAAACTTCTTGTTGACCCATCAGTTTTTGTAACAGTCCATAAGGGTTGTGAAGGGCTGCGCTAGCCCGTGTAGCTTGCTACTCCATTGTTTGATGCATTTTACAATAGAGAGAAGCTCCTTATCATGAATGTCGTAGTTGCACTCGGCTGGTGCATGCCTCTTTGAGAAGAAGGCTACGGGTCTCCATTTTCGAATGATCGAAGCGGACTATGTTAGTACGCCACCTGATGCCATCCTGATGGTTCTGGTTCCGGCCGAGTCGCTCGCGTAGGATCGTAGGTTACTAGGACTGTTCCTCACTACTACAGCTCGATGGGATTGACCCTCTATTGATACTGAGCCCAAAATTACCTCGAATTGCCCCAAACACTCCCAAAATTTACCCAGAACCATCTCCTACACACACTCTGTATGCGACTATATTTCTTCAGACGTACATTTGCGCCGCTATCTTCACCGCCATCACTGCCCTCTGCCTGCAATTTCGCCGTTTTGATATTCTCCCCGCACTCGCTTTCCCGCACGGCGCTTTCCGCCTCCCGCTCTTGCTTATTCTCCTAAAATCAGCGCTAAGGCTAGAACACATAGCATGGATGAAATAATGCCCGCGACCTACCTGCAACCTGACTTGTTGCCCTCGACGCGCTTTAGCTTTTTCACGTCGCGTAAACAGAGTACACGTGTGAAGTCTAGAAGGCACTTCTGTATACCTCTCTACCGTATACACCGATCTAGTTTACCTCCCACAATCCTTTCCTCTACCAGACCATTCCCTACCATGGACGTACCAAAGTCTGTCAATGCCGCTCCAGTTTTTGCTAGGCAATACTGTATCCACATTCCTCAGCACCGCGTCGTTGTCTACAGAGCGTGCCACTTTGCAGTCTTCCCAGACCAGGCTATAGCGCATTTGAGAAGCGAACACTCGCAACTACGCGCCAGAGACAGGAGACGGATCTCCGACGGGCTTGTGTGCTGGTCAGAACTGTGCCATTCAAGTGACCAGTACTTCGAGGCGGTGAAGCATCTATAACCGCGCGTACGCAGGCTTACATCCATGAATGCTACTAGTCTCTCAGCTGTTGCTTCGCTTGATCTATCCTCTGTAGACTGACGGAAGTCGCAAAGTGTAGCAGATGCTCAGAGTCTGCCTGTCCATGCTACAAGTGACAATCATCACAATCCGTTCTTCCAACATCTGTTGCAAGCCTGCAGCTCGCACAGCATGCACTCGAAGACGGAAGTGCCACTTCTCGCACGTGTGCGGGCCTCTCAGCCACTTCCACTTCTCGTGCTCGCACTTATGGTTAGCCCGAAGATCGTACATGATATCTTGTACCGTACGTGCATTCCCCAGGATCTTCGATGAGCCTCTTCGTACAGCCGTAGACCTACCACAAAGGATATGAGATGGCTGGTCGGCCGTTGAAGGGTCGAAATTGGTGGGATCGGCAAAACCTTCCACGAGAGCGACATGGTTCGAGACTTGTCGGGCAGCTGTCACGGCATCGCTGTAACTCCAATCTTCTTCCCAGGCGGATTGCACGGAGACATTGGGTTCCTCACATGGCGATTTCTCACCTCGATTTGCAGCTATATCATTCGGGCCCCTCAACGCCGCCATCCAATCTTAACGAGCAGCGCAGACTGGCATTGTTGACGGGCTGCGACTCAGGGCTTGCGATGGCTGATGAGTCTGCTATTGAGTCCTCACCTGGAAGTCAGGCTGGAAAAGTCGACGCCGCGGGTTACGCTACCAATCGCGCAGCAAAATCTGGTTGGCCCGAGCCAGCATGATCATTGGAAACAGGTCGATTCCAAGACCCCCCGGCTCCGACTCAAGGTCGGAAACAAAGCTCTATAACGATGCTATTGAACAACATCTAGACAAGCAAGAGTCTCAGGGTGCAGTGGCTTCATTGATCTTCCGGTGCCAAATGCTCGGCAACCCTGAATACAGCCAGCTCTAGGCTGCACTCTGTGAAAAGACCTGTGCCGTGCCAATCGACTTATGGGGCTCTGTTAGCAGAAAGCTCTCACAGCGGGCTGTCACGATGTTGTTGAAACTCGGTATCCGCGACGAGATGTCTCAATTGCCAAGGACCCTTTCTACGCCCAAGTCGATAGGAACTTTAACCCTAAGCAAGCTTGGGTCGGGCGAGGTAAACGATAGACTTGTGTCGATGATCGACACCGTGGGCGGCGGGACTTTGAGGGGTGTTGGAAAGTTTGAACGTTAAGAGATTAGGGATGCTGATGTGTCCGGCATCCCCCCAAGGAGGGCACGAGGAATCAAGCGAGACCCAGAAGGTCGACTGCTTCGAGATGGAGATGCGTGAAGCGGCTCGTCAGGGACAGAGCAAAGGTGAGTGGCATCTCCGAAGGTGAGTGGCACCTTCATTCGAAGATGAGGCCGTTTGCTAGACGTACAGTATCGGAGATGGTAGCGCCTAGATCGTGTACTCCCAGGCGAGCATAACCGCGATTGCCTGTCCGCAATAAGGAGGGCAGCGTGGTGTTTATCACCGGGTCATACTGTCAATGAGTGGAGGAGAGCAACACCTAGCGTCTGGAGTTGCGCGATTCTTTGCCCAAGACATTGGGATACGCTTGCGTGAGAACAGAAAGTTGATATCAAGCACACTCGTTAGGTAAGTCTATGTCTATGTCTATAAGGTGTATTTGATATGGCTACCGACCATTGCTGTATGCGACAAGCACCTCAACCAAGTTCACTCGCCTCTCCTTTGTATCGAAGACTTCCCCGTGATCCAGCTCTTCCCACCACATCACCTCTAAACCCTCGCCCTTTCTCTTCCAGACTGTCCACTCTTCCCGAGCACTGTCAGCTTGATCGACCTTACGCTCCATATGCTTGGCCCCATTAGCGCCCCGCACCAACACCGGATCACTCTTCTTCCCTCCCGCTAGGTATGCGCCCACAGCATAGGTATCCACGATCAGATCTCGGCCTGCCAGACTCGCTGTGAATCGCATATCGTTCTGCTTCATCAACATCAAGATCTGCTCCCTCCATAGTACATTATCCGACCAGAAGAAATGTCGGTCTAGGGTGTAAGCCACTCCAGGATCCTTGCTTCCAAAGTACCACAGTCCCCACTCACTCGCTGACTTTGGAGTACGCACCATGAAGTTATATGCAACGTCAGGCATGTGTAGCAGTAACGTCACTGGATCTACGAGTAAGGTAGCAGCAACGCGGTTTGACAGGCTGGGATCTGTGAGGATGTACGTGCTCATCGCCGAGCCATAGGAGTGCGACACCAGCACGAAGCGTTTGTACTTCAGACTCTCCAGGATGATAGTGAGCTGCCGCAAGAACTCAGGCCGCGTGAGAATCGGTGCTGTGAGGCGAGTAGAGATCTGCAGAATTTCAAGCGATAAGATTCCAACTCGATCATCCTTCTCGTTGCATTTGTTCAAGGCGACGTCCAAATCGTGCATGAACTCGACATTCGGGTGCAGACCAACACCAATGCCATGAATCCAGAGTATCGGCAAGCGAGTCTTTGAGGTATGTGGACGTAGCCAGTAGGACATACTAGGCGCCGGTGAAGTTGCTGTTGCATCGAGCAAAGCTGCCGGACGGGGGGGGAAAATCGCAAGGCTTGTGGAGCGTGTGCCGTGATACTTGAATCCATAGACACGCAGGCGTATGTGCGTGAGCGTATCGACGAGCAATATGATAGCGTACCATAACAGACTCCTCCATTGCGCCTGGACAGGGTCGATAGTCAGGCGCAAGCCCTTGGCTTTGCCCGCTCCCGGCGTTAATCCGTGCCCGATCGAGTCTTCGACCTGTTTTGTCATATCCTCCAGCTCGTCCTCATCATCCGCTCTTCCCTCGAAGAAGGCCCAGTCCAGGAACAGCTTCAGGTCGTCTCTCCCGATGTCGTCCATCTCCGCGCCTCGGAACCAGCCGCCGACGAAGGCAGTCATGTCGGGGATGTGTGCCTTTACTGTCTTGAAGAACGCGATCCTCTCATCTGCAGAACGCAGCGGAGGATGGGTGGCTTCATATTGCAGCCGGGTGCGGTACCATAAGAGGAAGACGAAGCAGGCGCTCTCGGCAGCAGCCCATGCGCGTAGCAGTGTGTATTCAGGCCATAAAACTGTCTGCACCGACCGCAGCACCAGAAAGCTGGTATAGAGCGTGCAGAGCGGACCAACGTAATGGAAGAAAAGGATAGCGGCGCGAACGCTCAGGTATGAGGCCCAATCGTTCCCAAGCATTTTGAAAGGTGATCTGTGTCAGCAAGATGGAATGGGGGTGATAAACAAGGCATATTGAAGTAACGTAGGGCAGGCGATGTTGAGACGTTGCTGGGACTTTGTGATCGTGAGTTGTGGACATTTGCATGAGCGATTCGCAATGGATACGACGGACCCTCCACGATAAGCGGACTTACGTCCGGTCGCAGCGGCGGGAGGATTCTCACAGACGTCACTTGATTGGTGCGCATATGGTAGGCACAAACAGTATACATACAGTTTAGGCGTTGGGAATGCAAAGGTGGGAGGACACGATCTTGCCTGTGGTGTCCCCGATTCTATGCGGCGTGTCCTCCATTCTGGTCGGCGGTACTTGTCGCGTTGCGCCGTGAAGGCATCGGCGGCAGAGAGTAAGTCGTCATCTGTACAGCGCGTTGCTCGTTGACGTGCCGTTCGCTCCGGCTCTGCTGCCCACGCTGTAATCATGTACGAAAGGGTGCACGGCCTAAGAACACGTAGAGGCGCCGGGATTGCCCTTGATATTTTGACGGACTGTAGCTGGGGAAGAGGTGAAGTGGCCTGAATCGTGGCACTGCAATCTCGTACTCATTAGCACTTCGGCTCGATCCGACCCAGCTCCCAGGTAGCATACAGGTAGCTCTGACACACCTCATCATGAAGATCTCGCCACGTGCAGAACTGTGGATCAGTGATGTCAAGCGTCATATTGGTGGTTCGGTATGACAAAGGTCGAACGATGCTGCGGAACAATGCTATACAGCGGGGAGGCGGACCCACGTCCACTGAATGAGTTTTGCAAGCCCTGTGCTTAGTCAGCGAGATGGAGCGACATGGGTGGCAGCTTTACGTCTATAGCCTAACCTATACATGAGTCCGCTGATCATGAGATCTGCGTGAATGCACGCGATATCTAGGATGGAGTGTGTTTTTTGCTGAAGATGTGGCAAAGGGTGAACATGTCACTGGTAGCGTGCAGACGCAGGAGAGGGCGCGGCGTTGTTGTGAAGTCGCCAAGAAGACTCATCCAACCATCGGAGTGTGACTCCGAACTACGAAATGGACATCAATGGAATCGGCTGCCTGACTGCCCGCCTGCTTGCCCGTGCGCACGCCACAAGGCTGCGCGCTGAGTGTGATTCAGCACTGTAGCACGGTCAGCATCTCGCTATTCAGGATTGAGCAGAATCCGGTAAAATTTTGCGTCACTTTCATATAGTGATATGGATGGCCGACATGGAAGTTCAGCAGAACTTCTTGCACGCGCCAGTCCATGATGTTACGAGTCCACTAGCAACGTTGATCGAGAGCTTCGTATCGCAGGTGTTCCTGGCTGGGAGAGAGACGTCTGAATGCTTCGGGGCGCTTCACGAGCAGCTCGCATTGATCACCGACATGACGGACGTTAGCAACTGCATGCAGAGTACACACTTACGCGCTCTCGAGTATCTCTCTGGCTAATCACGTGCGTACTGGCTCCTGAATGTTATAGTCAGCGTGACAATGGACCTTGTCGTCTCGACGTGAACTTCGGCATGTCAAATCTATCGTCGGGGCCTATAAAGCAGATTGTTTTCAGGATACTTGCGGCGGCATGGCAGATCCATAGGGAGCATTCTGTCCCGATGCAACCGAGAAACTTCGTGCTCACCTGTGATGCTCACTTGATAAGTCGTCTCGCTTGGAAGACGTATCGCGTTGGAGGATACTTTAGGTACCCGCTACCTAACAGCACATTTGAGGGTACGTTGAATTGGGTCTTCCAGCAGCTCTATCGCCGCAGTATACGACTGATGCAGCCGCTGCCGTCTGACGTTACGCCACGAGATGAGCAATTCTTGATCCTTTGTCCTGCGGATATACTTGACAAGTTTGTGCTCGCCCGCGCGCGGGTACCTGGCAATCGGCTGACTTGGACTCTGGAGCAAATACTCTACATCATTGACCGTATCCCAGAGGTGCATCTCGGAAGTTGTAGGCGACGGCATCGAGCGCTGCTAGATTTGCTAGAGCACCCTAGCTATGCGCAGCACGAGCTTTGTCAAGGATGCAAATGACTTTACAGTGTATTTTGTAGATTTCAGACTATGTATGTACACGCATTAGAGCTCAACACACCCACCGAAACGTTTCAGTCGCCAGATTGCAAGCACCAACGTCCACTTCGAGAGCCTGTAGATACACCTCGAAGGTAACGAGATGCCTACTGCATCGAGAGGCAACAAGACAGTGCTCTCAGAGCCTGGGCATCCGTTTCCAGCGGTAGACAAGGCGGTTACGAGCACGTGCATGCTTTGCGCACTTCGCTATTAGCTAGTCTCCACGCTGATGCCTAGTGATGCAGCGGCCTCATACGACCATAGACGTGACGATGGACATAGAGATCGATGATCATGAGCTACGACAGACGGTGACTCACAAATCGATTGGTCTAGTGCTACATGTATGTGATAGTGGCTTGCAGTGCGCGCGTATCTCTGTCCAATGTGTGCAAGTCGCTTGTCCTGTCCCGTCTTCGAGGGCCTGCCAGAAGTGAACGTGAAACCATATTCTGGCCGTTCACTACTTCGGCTGCTCTATCTTCCAGCCCTGACAGGATGCGGCTTCGTAGAAGGCGTAGCCGAGGCCGCCGACAGCGGCGTTTTCCAAGCATATACCCACTAGACGACTACGACACTGTATGTTGGAGACCCATATAGGCGGATCACAGAAGGCTTGTACAGAGACGCGAAACTTCCCAACAGTAAGACCATTCCCGGCATAAGTGGAAGGCACTTGCATCCCTACCTCGTTGAAGCAGAATGAATCAATGGCGAACTGTAGGTCAGTGTCGTCGCACTCGATGGAGGCCAGTTCAGGAAAGGCCGTCGGGGGTACCGGTACTGTGAGTGTCTGTACAGTGCCTGCAATGGAAGTGGTGACGGTGAAGGCGGGAATTGGAGTGATCACAATGTTCTGCGCCAGCGTAGTAAGTATTGGCAGTCCGAACAGTGGAAGCAATAATGCGGCTCTCATCGTGAATTTCAGTATGCTCGCGCCCTATCTCATGACCGGCGCCGTGTTGGTCAGCGGATCCGACGAGAATCTTATGAAGTACTCAGTCTGCGGATTGTCGGTTGAGAAGCCAATAATGCGGCTGCTACACTATTTCGAGAAAGCGTAGCATGTCTATTCCGCCTCTTTCCAGGTTTCCGAATCACGGTACATGTATAAGATTGGGTCAGACATTCGCAGTAGGTACGGCTCGGACGGGCGCGCCGCAATCTTAAAGACGCCTTGTCGACACGTTTTCCTGGTAGCTGATATGGCTACAAACTGTAGACGGCTTCATATCACGAGTATTGCCTTGAGATTCAGTACTCGTGGTGGGGTACGGAACTTGGGCCATGCGCGGAGCGGGCCGTGCATGCATTCTAGTTTCCAGCCTAACTTGATGGTCTTCCTCAGTAACACACAGTAAGCTCGTTTCAAACTGCATTATCTCCTCGCGTCCGACTCAATTTTGTCCAACGTTGTGTTCAGCTTTGTGCACAGCGATTATCTAGACTCCTCCATGACAACTGAGTATGTCAAAGACTGGCGACCTCGTGATGTCCAGCGTTGCATTACGGCTTCATCCAGGAATTTTGTTGGGCTGATGCAAGATGGCCATACGGTCTTGAAGTATCCACATTTCAAAACTCAAGATGCAATGGATGCTCTACAAGAAGAAGCTGACCGGTACCGCCGCGTTGGTCCGCATGACAACCTAGTCATATTCATAGAAACACACGCAGATGGACTACTTTTCGAGTTCTGTGAGCATGGCCAGCTGCGCGATCTAATCGATGGGCTTGCAGCCGTACCCCCTTACAGATGACTCTAGGAGAGCATTCAGCGAGCAAATCACCCGTTGCCTGGTTCACCTGCACGCACACAATTTCGTCCACTGCGATCTCAACGTCAGTAATGTCTTCGTGACAGCCGAAATGATCGCAAAAGTCGGCGACCTCCAAGGCCAGCTTTACCGACCCGACGGTAGCATCGAAATGCCTATCATGTCTCAGGAGAATGCGAAGTCCCGTCATCCACTCGCAGGAGACGACGAGTTCTCCACAAGGACGGACGTCTTCGCGTTGGGAACGCTGCTCTACCACTTGTGGCATGGACACGCGCCTTTCCCAGATCTAGACGAGCAAACGCAGGAGACAGAGATCCAGGGGAGATATCTGAGAGGAGAATACCCGGTCAATGTTGCAAAGGCCGTTGGAATTGATGGGATTATTGGCCGATGCTGGACCTCAAAATACACTCATGCGCACGAAGTTTTGGAGGATCTACTGGCTATCGCAGGGAAGGGTCAGAATCGTTCTCTCGATGATGGTATTGTCGACACTACTAGTTATGTGTCGTCACGGAGCAGCTGCCAAACTTAGTGGCAGTATGAGCGAAATCTAAAGGAGACGTGAAACATTATGGCGAAACTAGCTCACTGCGACAGTAAAGCGAAGACAATTCTGCACCCCTGGAAACCGCTACGGCTTGTTCTGCGCGTTAGATGACGCAGGAGCGATGTTGGAGGCGACGCATATTGAACAGGCACTGCTGTGCCGCAGCCGCAGCCGTGGCCAAAAGGCGCTATCGCACATACCACAAGCATACTGCAAGCCTCAAAAGCTGCGCAGATGGATCTTCAAGGTCTCTACGCCTCCGCTCACGCGCCAATCGAGGCTCTTCGATCCCTCATCTCAGGCCTTCACTGTCGTCCACCTCGCCCTCGTCAAACTCTTTCCAGTCATGTCCTCCCACCAACGTCGCTTTGCTCTACTAGACCGTGCCAAAGACGGCATCTAGTATATCCAGCAGGTCTTCAGATAATTGCATCGACGGAGTCTGCAAACAACAGTAGATGGAGTTCGTCGTGGCACCATGGCAAGATGCGTGGACACCTTCCAGAGTTGCGTCTACCAACACTTCTGGGCCGGCTCTCCGAGATTTTGGGGATTGTCACATGTTGTCTTGTCAAAATCGAGCACGCTGCAAGCCTATCGGCGATGCCGTTGCCTCGAGTGTGCGGCGCTAATGCCACTACGCGCTCCTAACTGTTCCCGTGCCCCGATGATGCGTAGTCGATCTCTGGAGAGACGCTTGATTGGGCACACTGCGCCGCGGTGCGTTATCGGAAAAGCGGAAGAGAGTAGACAGTTGGAATCGGACTGTCGGAGATTTTTCTGTCTCCCATCCTTGTAAAATTCTCGAACTCCTCTATGTCCTCTTTCACCGCTATCGGAATAGTAATGTTTCCTGCAGATGTCATACTCCTGCATACGTTTCTGACCTCTGACGCTCTCTAGGACCTCGCAACACGGTACTGGGACTTTCGATTAGCGTGCGTGAGGTTCGTCCTCGTCTACGAATTTGAATGGGCGGACACGCTTCAGCATCATTGGGCTTTACGAAATTGTAACTAGGGCATAGTCTGCGCCCGCGGAGGGATCGCGAGCGATGAACCGCGCGGTCCCTACGCTGATAGGTCAGATCAGCCTTAATCCAAGTCGCGTGTAAGTTTACTGTGCCACGCCGTACATCTCCCTAAGTATGACGTAACACTGCACATACAGATCACGCCGCTGGGGACTACGATTGGGGGAAGCTTGACGAGGCGAACGAGAGGAACCGAGTCCGCACAATCCTCAGCCCTGGCTTGCTTTAGCACATAGTCTTCTAGGATTTGAGAGCCGTCGTAGGTCCCAGCTCGTCCTCAACGTCTTGCATCCAGAGCCCGATTCAGCTACCTCAGCCTTCGCTTTCACTTCCCACGCAAGTTTGCGGACGACAGAATTTGTCTCCTTGTGGTGTCTTCGGTAAGTGACTTTATCCCTTCTTCGAGACAGCCTGATAGCCTGTGAAATTAAACACGCGCACTGCCGGAGAACCTTCAGACCACGGCATGGAAGCTGCTGCCGCTTCTCTAGCTTCGACATACCAACGACTGGTTTGTTACTCGAGACACTCGGCGTAGAAGTCACAGCAGTATGTAGAAAATGGTCGAGCCATCTTGTCAAACCACGTACGATAGCAAGCATGATGGAAGACCTTCGGGAGACCCATGAGTGCAGGCATGAGAAATGGAAGTGGACTAGAAGCCGCATACATAAGAGGAATATCATTCCAGGCCACATTCTCGAAGACAACCGGAAGTTGGACGTGAGCCGAACAACGGAACGTAACCTACGCGCTCCCAGTCTATGTTTCGTATCTCTCTCGTCTTGCTATCAAAGAGGGTATTGCCGGGATCGTCTCAACCGACTAACGATGCGCGCAATTTCAGCGTGAGTTTGTTGATGCTGGTAGTCTTGAAACCATGCCCATCAGCTGCTCCATCTGCCGTTCCAGTCTCTCCTCTTTGTCTTTGCTCTCCTTTCTCTACCGCTCCATCTGCCGCTCCAGCCTCTCCTCCTTATCTCTGCTCTGCTCCAGCTGTTGCTGCTGCCTGTCTAGTTGGCTACTCAGCTTGGCCATATGTCGCTTCTGTGACACACTAGCCGGTTCCATAGGTATCATAAATCCATCTCCCTGTGACCCGGCTGCTTCAGAATCTTGCTGCGAGTCTTCTCTGTCAAGTGCGACGTCTGACGCGGCAAAAGATAGCCCTGTGCGACGACCGGTAACCTGCATGCTACTGACCGCCTCCCGAATCCTCTGGAGATGCTGCGGAGCAAAGATTTCATACACATTCCTCACGAAGTTGAATGCTCTGAATCTTTCTCTTCCCTCGTACATGCTGAGACTGAACATTGCAATGTCGTGTCGAAAATACTGAAGATCGGCCATCTCGTCGCCATCGAAGTTGCTGCCATTCCCCCTAGCTACAGCGTAGTGACCGTAAAGGTTGACGATACGGTTGTTGTGAGACACCGTGAAAGCGAGTACGCGCCCGAGAAGACTCTGCGTTTTCACGTGCTGTCTTCCGAATGTCGCAACATACAGACTCAGGATAGTTTTGGTCGCGATGCTAGCACTGTGAACGTTCTGCGTGTCGGCTTGATCAAGCCCAATGCGCCCCGTCTTGGCTTCGCATGTCAGAAATGGAAAGCAGAGGTCAGGCGTGAAGCAAAATGGCTTCAGCGGCGTGCCATAGTTCTCCAGCTTGTGAAGCTCTTCTGTCGTGAAGGCCGATCGCCGCAGCCCAGCGGCAAAGTCAGGTTTGGGTCTCGATAGGCCCATAGGTTGACATCGCACCCACTCTGCGTTGATTTCTTCTCCAATGCCATCAAGTCCAGCGACGCCTGAGAAGGAGAGATTCTCTGCGGACGGCACTACCCACGGCATGACGTCTCGTTGCAATCTTGCTTCGTTGAGGCCGTGATTGCGATCGATGACAGCATCTATCTTCTCAACGGGGTAGCATGGGAAATTGGTAGGTTCGTGGTTCCCTTCGAGAAGCTGATCGCACAGTTGCCTACTCTCTCTGTGCAGTAGTGTCGACTCTTTGTCAGTGTTCCATAATTTCACTCTTCTGTCGTTCGCTGCTGCCGATGCTAGAAGTTTGCCATGTGGCGAGAAAACCAGGATAGTGACTTTATCCCAATGGTCATCGAGTGAAGGGGGAGCGGGTTTCAAGCTGGTGTCCCAGAGTCTGACTGTTCTGTCCTTTGATGCCGACGCTAGCAACTTGGCATCCGGAGAGAAGTCGATGGCTGTAACCTGATCAGAATGACCCTCGAGCGTTCGAGATTGAGCATCAGTGTTCCAGAGCTTGATCGCCTTGGAGACTGATGCCTCTGCTTGTAGCTCGCCATCTGAGGAGGTAGCGTCGGTACACTTCATCCTTGCACAGCGATCAATTGTCTGGATTACCTTCCCTGTGCTGATGTCCCATACCCTGACTGACTCGCTTGAAATCCACACTATTATCTTGCCATCCTGGGAGAAGACTACTGCCTTGACCGGTTCCCGACGTCCACTCAGCCTATGAACTTCCGCTCGAGATCCAATATCCCAGATCGTGACTTCTTCATCCGACGCTAACGCTAGCATCTTACCGTCGTGGGAGAAGACCAAAGCCTCAACCGAGTCCCAATGGACCCCGAGCCTGCTAGTTTCCGCTCCCGATCCGATATCCCAGATCGTGACTTCTCGGTCCGACGCTGACGCCAGAGTCTTGCTGTCGTGGGAGAAGACCATAGCATTGACTAAGCCCCAACGGACCCTCAGCTTGTGAATCTCTGCTCCCGATCTGATATGGCAAATCGTGATTGTCCTTTATGACAATGACGCTGATAGCTTGCCATCTGCCGACTCTACTTTGGTGCGAAAGGCGGTCTGCGTCATTGCTCTTTCCTGTGAGGGGCTAGGTAGTAGCGCCATTTCAATGCCGTGGAAAGCGGCGGAGACGCCCATTGTCAAACCATTAAGCTTAAGGGGCAACTCTCCCATGATGCTGTCCCAAAAGCCGACGTCCCCATCCGTGGATATTGATATCAGGCTCTCGGATTTTGGCAGAAAGGAACAAGCGTAGACTGAGGCTGAATGGGCCTCGAGTGTTTGCAGCTCTTCGCCTGACCTAGGGTCCCACAATTTGACGGTCTTGTCGGCCGATGCCGATGCCAGCGTCTTGCCGTCTGACGAGAATACCACGGCGGTGACACCACCCTTATGACCCTCGAGCGTCTGTAGTGAAGCGCTCCACTGTTTAGCTACTCGAGGAGCCCTTTTGATCCATCCAGATAATACTTCCTTCTCGAATCGTCGTCGAACTTCACTCAACGTCGGTGCAAAGACTACAGCGGATACACAAGTCTGAAGGGGAGCCCGCTCAATGGCCAGCCGAGCGTATGTTACGAATCGCTTCATGTCACGGACCAGTACGCCGAAATCATCTTCAGCCTAACGCGATCGTCAGCTTACAGTAGGCCTAAAAGCAACTCACTTATACCTACACTGACGAATGACTCTAGCGACGTAATAGCAGTAATTGCTTCTGACAACTTTCCTGTCCAGCTCATCACCTTCAGCCAGTGAAGCGCGTGCTTGAGGAAGAATCGATGAATGTGACTGCCATTGTTAGGCCGCTGTCCACTCTTCTGCAGATGTTGAACGTAGTACAAGCATGCGTATCGAAGCTCGGGAGGTATGCAGCTTGAGACATGAGCAGTGTCAAGCGCATGTATCAGCACGCCGGGCGAACCCTGATCGCATATGTCTTGCTTCAGCATGCTCGACATTAGCCGCAGACAGTCGTTGGCCAGTGAGCTATGTGCTTGCTTCTCGTCTACCCAGAAGTTCAGGTCAGCTCTATCTTTATCCATCAAGAAGTCACGGAATGAAGGATGATGTAGGCGAATAGGGATGATTGGATCTTTCGGCACATCTAGAATCGAATGAAGGCGGCCCAACATTGCCCTCAGCTTACGCTCATCGATTGTGGATAGCAATGCTGCAAGCGAGTGGGCTGGGAGTGGCGAGGATAACGCAGCAATAGCTGCAAGCGCTTCTCTTACTGTCCGAACGACTTCCTCACACTCGTGCTCTCTTAGGCTGGGCTGATTGGTCGACTTGTCAAGGACCACAAGGTAGAGCTCATCAAGTTTCTCTTCCGGCGCAAGACGGGCGCTGCCACGTTGCACAAGTTCGGATAGCCTTTCCTGCCCAAAAGCCTCACCGCCGTCGCTAATGAAACAACATGCAGTGGCAGCCCAAATGAAAAGGCCACTGGCGCGCTGCACTAGCTCTTGAAGGGCGGTTTCTCCTGGCCAAACAACATTGAGACCATTTTCCCGTGCAAACTCAGTAAGCTCATGCTCGAGATACACTCTTATGTCATGTTCTACGCAAGAACGCGAGGTGTCATGGAGGACGAAACCTTGGTGGTCGGTGATCAAACGGAAGCCACAACGTATCGGGAGCTCAGGTCGGCTAGTCACAAGGACTCGCAACTGAACCGTCCTTATGAGTCGTGTCTCTGCCAAAAGTTGCAGGAGCGTTTTCAGTTCCTTCTCCGTCGCCTGACATTCGTCAAGGGTATCCACGACGAGAACCAGGGTGTCTCGGACAGCGCCACTATCCAGCTTTGACAAAGGCTGAAAAATCAGTCGATTCCACTGATCCTGAAGTGACTGGTTTATGACTTGCCTATGCTCACGAAGAGCATTGCCGATATGTTGACGCACGCCAGGTACGCTGTCCGCGACCTGTCTGGCAATGCTTGTGAAGAACTTGCCTGCATGGCCGGTGTCCCCGCCGCCACGTGAGAAGAAGAAGCTTGCGGCAAGACGCTTCTGGTCGTCATACTTGCGCGCAACCGTGCGAGCGATTGTAGACTTTCCCGTGCCTGCCCACCCATCCAGCCAGAACATGCAGCTCTAGTCCCCTCCATCAGCCCAATTATAAATCTCTTTTAGTACATCTTCGCTGGTGCCGGGCAGGCGGGGTCTTTATCTCGGCTGCAGTAGACGTTGAATGCCGCTTCGGGAGCGATTGGAAGGCTGCTCAGAGGGTCCTCGATTTCTGCATCGCATTTCAGCGTACGAGTACGTTTTGTGCTCCCGTATTGGACGGACCGAAAGTATAGCTGTCTCCAAAATGGGCTCTGCCGCCATGGACCTCCGAGTGCTGGTAAGTGTGGCCCATTGGCAGGAGAGGTTTGGAACGGCGACCAATAGTGCCTGAAGTACTGTTACGATGTCGCTAGCGCGGTGCTGCGCGTACTTCGGTGCAAATCGGATCAGCTGATCCCACGCTCACCTATGCTAACATTCACGTATGCGGTGTATTACCCTATCAAATAGTTCCAGCACAAATAATGCAGCGCGTTGCGCATTCGCCTACCGTCCGTGGACATCCGTAGGATTCGTATGCGCGGGGTACATTAATGTCCCAATGAATCGATTGTTCAAGCATGGTGACAACGTGAATCGGGGAAGTTGATTTAGTGTAGTCGCGGGGTAGCCCGTGGACTAGCGGTCTTGGCAGACTGTTGCTATAGATAGAATGTTGTTGCGCGTAGGAAGCCGGTCTCAGGCACTACTGTATGTGAGCGCGCTACGCTCCGCAAGCAATATAGTTTCGCTTCTAGACGGTTCAGATTGCTTACTAGACACGTGATCTATATCGCAGGGCTAAAGCTTATGAAAGGTTTGGGAAGGCATGCGGCACAGGACTCGGGATCGACGACATTGAGGTAAGTCTGCCTGCTGCGACGTGTGTTATGCTCCTATCGTCCTAAGCGAGCTGCCAAGTCATTGGAAGAGATGGGGCCTTGCGTCACATGGCGCGAAAGATATAGGGCAAATCAGGAATATAAAGAGTGCTGCCTAGCTTGACTGTACAACATCTGCTTCCCTAGATACCGATGGTACCGATTGGCGCTGGACGCAACACATACTGGCGCCCCCGGTCGACCCAGTGAAGCACTAGGCATGAGCTGGTGATGTTGCTCGACATGCTTTGATCGAATCAGCGCTATGAGGCTGCATCAACAGCTTCTGCAGTGTCACGGCATATCAGTCAGCACACTGCACTATATTCGATGCGCAGCTGCCATCCGGTGGCCTCGGGCGGTGACGTTGCGCTTCTCAACAGATTTCCTTCCTGTACAACAGCGCACAAAGATGGGTGAGCGCTTTCCGAATGATGCGAACACTCTTGTCTATGCAAGCCGACACTATGCAGTGCAGGTGTCAAGCCACTGTTGGACCTACTCATCGCTTAAGACTCGACAGCTCGCATTTGAGATACAAGTATGACAGAATTGCATTCACATCTGGTCTTCGTTATCCACGGACAACCAAAACAATGTGGTGCGACCTTAAACCTCGGAAGGGATCTGCTGTACGACGGGCATCGGCCACAATACTATTCAACGTCGTGACACAAAGATAGGCATCCAATTTGTCCGTGTGCGACGAAGGAGATGCTTCTTCATATAATATTTCTGCGACCACGAGCGAATCTTCGTTCATTTTGCCGCAGTTTCAGTCCTCAGTATCACTGGACGTACTAGGAAAATCTAGCCATGAACCGCGCCGAAGTCGCCGCCAAGAACGATCCTTCGTCCCGACTGACCATGGCCGCCGACATCCTCGCCATCGTCGTGGCACTTCTACAACTGATAACGCTGTCGGCCGGACTTTATCAACGGTTGCACGTACATAGAGGTGAAGCTCTTCCGTCCAATGGTCTGAGAAGCAGCGAGTAATGACATTCAGGCTTGCGTACAAGGAGTTCCTCTGTCATTGAATCTACCCCAAGACTCGGGTAATAACAGCTGCCTTTTCAGGGTATGGAAGATCTTTAAATCTGAAAGAGTCAACATATCTGAATTTGCACTGACGTCAGAAGGGCATATTGCGTTCATCGAAGCTGAAGCTAAGCAATCAGGAAGGTTTGGAGATGGTAGGATGGTGGTTTTACAGGTGACTTCGTGTGGCCAAGGCAATGTGAAGGCGATCGAGAACCTTGGCAAGTCATGAGCAGGAGGTAGACATGAAACACAGGACGAATATATAACCTCAATACCGTTCTGCCGCGATAAGGATGGCAACTGATGGCCAGCAAGGGGTCATGATCAGCCCAATCGAGCGACAGCATACGTTACTCGTTGTTCGAACGAGGCAATGCATCAGGTAGGCACAGGCTGTTCCCATAGTTGCTTCGCATGACAAATAACTGCAGTATTATGCATACCGCTGGACAAGTCAAACGTACAAGGTCAGCGAAGCCAGCACGATCTCCAAGAGCAGACGTGACCCCTCATTCCCCACACACTCGTGCAGCAGAGGACGTACATGCAGCTGCGGGCTGAGCGTGATGAGCATGCGGATACATACAGGCCAGGACAGGCCAGCCTCAAGTGCTGCGTTGCGAGATGTGGATGATCAGGTCATTGCATAGGGCGGAGTGCGTTGGAAGCTATCGCGCTTATACACCGCAAAGTCTCCATACCAGTCGCCGCTGGAAAGGATGGCGACGGTAGCCTTGCTACGTGAACACAGTCCCAATCAGTACTCCGACCTGGACATCCGCGACGGAACCAACATTCTTGGTAATGTGTTCGGCGGATTGACGATCAGTCAGTACGAGCGAGGCTTTCGTATGCATCAGACATCTGACTCGAGTGTTGACCAGACCCGAAAGCGGCCACACGGCCCGACTACGCTGGAACATACTCCCACACGTCGCTCCGCCCGTTGGCCAGCTATGTCGTGCGTCAAAAGCTGCAGCAGCAGGTGAAGGAGAGGCTCCATGCGTCACGTGCCGACGGCGGGACACACAGCAGGCTCGTCGTGCTGGTCGGACTGGGAGGAGCGGGAAAGTCGCAGCTGGCGCTGAACTACATCCAGACGCATCGGAAAGAGTATGATGCAGTGTTCTGGGTGGATGTGAGACAGCGGGAGTCGCTCGAGCGAGACTACATCCAGATCTATCGTCTGCTGTCGGGCAACGAGCAGAGTGCAACTTCGCTCCGCGTCGACATGGACCAAGTGACGACAGCCGTGAAGACATGGTTCGAACGTCGGGAAGGACGGTGGTTGTTTGTGTACGACAACGCAGACAGCCTGGACGACGAGAGCGATCCATACTTCGTGGACTTGCAGCGCTACCTGCCCGACGCGCCGGGGATCGAGGTCGTCATCACCACGCGGAGCCAAACGGCAACGGGCATGACCGAGCTGGAAGCGATCGAGGTGGGGAAGCTCGCGCCTGTGGAGGCCGTGGAGATGTTCATGCGCTGCGCCAAGCTCAGCGATGCTGCTGGGGCTGGGCGTGAGGAGACGGCTTTGATCGTGGCCGAGCTCGATTATTTGGCGTTGGCGGTCACGCTGGCGGGGACGTACGTGGCGGCGACTCCGCGCATCCGCGCGAACTTGGCCGAGTACCTGCCCGAGTACCGGCGACGACGGAAGGTGCTGCTCGGGCGGAAAGCGAAGCAGCAGATCCACGCATATGGCGAGAGCGTGCTGAGCACGTGGGAGACCTCGTGCGCGACTATCGCGAAGCAGTGTCCAGTAGCGGTCCGACTGCTCAGCTTCTTCGCCTTCCTCGACCCGGCAGATATTTTCCTCGAAATGTTTCGCCACATGGCGGACCCATCGACGGTGGGAAGTGCATATGCAGAAGAGGACTGGGAAAGGTTCCTGTCACCCGAGGGGCCATTAGAGGAGGTGTTCGATGAGGCGTTGAAGGCATTTTCGACGTACTCTCTTATCCAGTGGAAGGAAGAGCAGGCAGGATACTCGATGCATAAGCTGGTGCATGCGTGGGGCTTTGACCGGCTCGAAGTAGAAGAGCAGGCACGATACAGTCGAGGCAATCTTGCCTTCTTGAAGTCGATCACACAGGTCGGTCAGCTGGATCCGGTGAAGAAAAGCTGGATCACGCCGCACATCTCGTCCAGCGTGGCGCGGCTACGGGAGTGGCACTGGGGATCAGTACAGGTGCCGGAACCCAGCCTCGACGTGATCTGTTCTCTGGCGAACTTTGTGAGAGGGACCGGCCAGTATCACACGGAGTACGAGCTGCGGGCGTTTGAAGAGGCAGAACGTGCACAGCGGAAAGAAGAAGATGAATTCGGGTGGTTGCGGAGCCTCAGCGATCTCGCTCAGGTGCTGCGGTGCCAGGGAAGTACGAGTCTGCGGAGACGATGAATCGGCGAGCCCTGGAGGGATGTGAGAAGGTGCTAGGAAAGGAGCATCCTGACACGCTGGCGAGTGTGAGCAACCTCGCGCTGGTGCTGCAGTACCAGGGCAAGTACGAGGCGGCGGAGACAATGAACCGGCGAGCGCTGGAGGGATGTGAGAAGGTGCTAGGAAAGGATCATCCTGACACGCTGACGAGCATGAGCAACCTCGCGCTGGTGCTGCAGTACCAGGGCAAGTACGAGGCGGCAGAGACGATGAACCGGCGAGCGCTGGAGGGATGTGAGAAGGTGCTAGGAAAGGAGCATTCTGACACGCTGACGAGTGTCTACTGCCTTGCATATCTGCTGCATCAGAAAGCAGACTTTGCAGCTGCCGTCCCTTTATACGAACGAGCCTGTTTAGGCTATGTTGTGAAGCTGGGGCCTTCCCATCCCACAACGGTGCAGTGCGTTAGCCACATGTCCTCGCTGAAAAGTCTGATGAGCAGTGGGAAGAGTAGCAATGAATGACGACGGTTTGCATGAGCGAGGGCCTAGCTGGGAAGCATATGTAGAAGAATATTGTCGTTGGATTACCGTACAGTTGGGCAACGGATGCCACAGATGCACAGACACTGAAGTAATAAATCCCGCCAAACTTTTGCGGGCTTCAACTAGACCAGTCCTTTACTCGTACAGGGCGTTCCACGACTACACTACAGCCTCTCATTGCTTTGCGGAGGCGGAAAGGCTTTCGAATGCTTGTTCATATCCATCTACCTTTTCTCATAATGCTTGAAGCCATATAGGGTATTGCATAAGATCTGGTACGATGTAGCGCCTAGGAGGTCATTAGCTTCACCTAATGTGCAGTCGACGACGCTAGCGTATTGGTCGTAATGGCTCAGACGAATGCGCTCTATAGACATACTTGTATACTATATACGAATGCTGCAACCAGGCGGAACAATGTACTTAGGGCGTCTCTCCGCGCGGAGCGGAGCGATAACTATACCTTAGCGAAGTTATAACGTAGCCCGTAGATGTTTCCATAACCCTAAGCATGCGCTACGATCGATCCCGGCGCTAGCAATAGTATGGCAATCCACTATGAATTAGCTAAGATACTATAACATATAAGTTACGCTATAGATCTATAAACTAGTAGCCTCGCTAAATGCACGCTAAGGCACCTTAAAAACACGCTATATTAGAATACCTAGTCCCTCGTTAAACGGGACTCCCGGGTGCATGTCTCTTACGTCGGGTCGCTTTAAAACTCTAGAGCAAGATTCTTTACCGTTAAGACTTCTAGCTTCATATATACCGAGATTCTAGGCCTTCTTAAAACGCGATTTAGTAGTAGTAAACCGGGATAGCTATACTTAGCAGTATCAACGAAATAATTAATAGCTTAGCTAACAGGTAGGACATTCCGTTACCGCTTGGCCTTAATGTAAGGGAATAGCTATAGAGTAACTAGGCTCCCGGACGGGGTTATACACTTACGAGGGAGAGGATCCCGAGGCTTAAATTGTAAGTTAGGCTCGTTACGGAGGGTAGCTCGCTACGTAGGGATAGACGTTACCGTTCTTACCGAGAACACCGCGTGCGGCTAAAGATTTTTATACTAGTAAGACCATTAATATATCCTAGCCTTAAAGACAGCGATAATACTCTATTACGATTAGATCGGCTCGGACTTTAGATAAATATCTATCGATAACGAGCGTCCTAAGTAGTCTAGTAGTTAACTTAAGGATTGCTTAGACGAGAATCTAGGTGTTAGCTAACGGAGTATGTTTAAGGTAAATATAATACTTAAGATTATAAAGTGCCTAGCCTAATAAAGATACGGGACAGACAGAAAGGTAGTCCTTACTACCTATCTAGGTCGACTAAGATTTATTATAAGAGAATCGGAAGAGGACTATAATCCTATACTTAGAGATCTCGATAGCTATAACCTCGTTAGAGCTAGTTGTATAAGTATAGGTAGCGCTTCTTAAAACAAGCGACAATTACGGATCTCGATAATAGGTAAGCCTAAGAATTAATTAACGAGAGCACTACTAACCTTTATAGATAACTTTTAAGGCGAGGAGAGCGATATTTTTATCGCGAGTCTTACGAGAAGCAATAAGCTAGCGATCTCGGCTTTATAAGTATAATATAACGGTTGAATGTCTTATACTTAAGGACTCGCGACGGCCTAATCATTATCGGTAACGTAGATACATTCGGGCGTAGTAAAATAGGCTTAAACATATAGACACTATTTTACTAACTATTAATTAAAAGCGGCTATTTCTACGATAGGTTCCTTACTAATTATAAGAGAATATCCTACGAGGACTACTATACTTATAGGTCTAGAAGTCTTCTATATACATTATCTAGGTAGAGGTTATAGTCTACTTTAGTAAGTATAGATAATTTTATATGCTTTACTATCTAATCGCGATTAGTAGTATACCGCTAAGCTATAGTAAGCATCTCTATTATAAGACATGCTATTATAGATGCACTATTTAGCTACAATCTAGACATTATATAGTAATAAGCATAAAATGTAGAGGGAATGCTAGCGTACCTCTTAGCTATATTATAAATTCGAACGCGACTTAGAATCTCTAGAAAATCTAAGAGAGAAAGTAGGACGAGTGTCTCTTAAAGCTTATTACTATCGAGGACTAGATTATCTTACAATATAGTATTATATAGTATCTTAAAGATCAAGTAGCCGGGGTAACCGCCTTAAAGCAGAAGGAAGACTAATCGGCGATAGTAATACGATCTATATAGCTTAGGAGATAGCGTTAGCTAAAGAAAGACGTACGGCTTAAAAAAATGCATAACTATATAGCTAACTAAGATTAACGTAGACATTACGTATTTATCCTGATTTGTATAGGGTAGACATAGTAATTTCAAATCCGCTTAAGCTTAGGAGTATTAGAAGAGCGATCTCTATGCTAATAACGAACATATAGATACGATTATAAGGTTTATCGGGCTTAATTTCCCTACGTCGAGGAGCTATTATAGATAATATTAGGAATCTAATAGATAAGGTAGTCTTCGTCTTTATAGGCTATTAGACGGAGAGGAAAGCTCTACTTTTTCTTAATATAGGATTAACTAGTTAACTCCTATATTAGTTTGTCTTCGTAGACTATAAGGATAACGAGCTACGTCGGATTCGAGCTACGTCGGATTCTAGTCCTATAGATCGAGACACGCTTTTAAGGATAAATAGCATCCGAAATAGACTCGATAGTATCTTTACGCGTACGCTATTTATAGTATAGGCTACCGACGGGATTTAGTAGTAAGTAGAAGGATTTAATAAACAATAAACTCTAAAACTAACACTCTTTAGTTATCGTAAAAGACCCTCTAGACTCTATTAGTAACGTACTTAGTGCCTCCGAGAACACGACGTAAGGAATACTAAGCTCGACTACTAGTAGATCCCTTATTATAGACGAGGTAAAAGGATATCTATATTATAAGTATCTCGTAACGTATAGGACGACACTAAGTAAGCACTACCTAGATCCTAAGACTAATCGCTACTTTACGTATTCTCCGCCTATAACTCGTAGGTAGTACGTATATAGCCGCTAAGCGTCGTGCCTAAGGCTATTAGGCTATAACGCCTTTACTATATACTAACTACGTCCTATAATAGCGAGTCCGCGGATTTAGGAAGCGTCTATATAACTTATAGTCGCTTTTAGCCTTTTCCTCGCTTCCTAAGTAGCTATAGCGTTTAGTATATTATACTATAATAGTTTACTTATAAATTACTCGTCGCGCCTTTTAGTTAACTAACCTAATATAATAGCTAAGTTAACGCTAGACCTTCTGTTTTACTATTGCTCTAATATAAGCGCGGGACGCTTAGATAGTAGAAAATATCTGCTTTACGCTAACGATAGTCTACTACTATACCGAGAACTTTTACTTAACTTTAACTTTTATAGTCGTCTCCGGGTTGTTAGTCCAACCGTACTTGTATTAATAATAACTAGTTTCGTACGCGTTGTTTACCTAGCGTTTAAGAAGACTTAGAATAGTAAAGATCTAGGTTAAATCGAAATTGTTATAATTATACCTAGTTCGAAGGTAGCTAGAAGGTTTTATTATACTAAAGATCTTGTAAATTAATAAGGCTAGTCTAAAAAAGATAGTAAAGGCTATAAGTACGAATACGTGTTCGAACGGCGGATTCTAAAGAAAAGTATAGTATATCGGGTTACGCTTAATACCTTAATACGCTAAGGCTTTATATTACACTATTTATGCGGTTACGCTACGTTCTATAAGTTTCTAGATATAGATAACTTTTATAAGCGTATTCGTAAGTACTAGGACGGATTATATATATAAGAGAGAGGATATAAAGCTAGTATAGCGGTATATGCATTTAGATTTCATATACTTACTAGTTAACTAGTAGAGGAGATACTAGGCTTAATGTCTTATTGCTATCCCTATAGGCTAGTAAAGGAAGGAGTTAAGGATATACTAGACTCGTATGCCTCGTCTATCGGGGACGGGTTAATATTTTATCAAGCGGATTTAGTAGACTTAAGCGAAGCGCTTACAATTCTAGACTACGAGTTCATTACCGAAGCTAAGTAGATAATAGGCGTATCTAGCGATAAAGCTAGCAACGTAGACTATTACCTAGTAGCACTCGTTAGGAAGTATTATAGCTATCGTGTTGTACTAGGGAAGGGTGTAGCGGATGTCTTTTTGCAAGCCGGATACTAAAGAGCCAATGTCTACTATCTAGATAGTAATGCACTATGAATAACGTATATACAGCCAAATTAATTTTATTAGTTATGTCAGCCCTTCGCACTTGTTAACACGCGGGAATTGAGGCTTCTAAGCATCCCTTTCCTGGTTCCTAGCGCTCTACCGCATACCCCTACTGCTATCTTTATGATTACGTTAGCATGTTGCAGTGTTTGAAGGCATAAGGCGGCGCTTGGGAAGTCGCGTCCGCATCGAGCTAATCTTTTTCTCTCCGGTTGGCATTTTGTTCTTACTACTAGCACATTCTGGCCACTAGGGTCTGGAATGGTACAAAAGGTAGTCCATCTTCTCCGGACTCTTTCGCACTCGTCTGCACCGTGGTTACCTCTGGCTCCAGCATGTCTGCTTTCGAATTGCTCTTACGCTTCCTGCCACGTATTACCTTGCTTGTGCTAACTTCCCTAGCATTTGCCGCAGTTCTCAGCTCTTTCGCCGCTCTCTTGGCCTTTCTGGCCTCACTTGAGGCTTGTTGCTTGGCGTCTCTCGCAGAACGCTCCGCCCTCGCCTTGCCAAGATCGTCATAGCTCATCACTCTCGCTTTCCAAGTATTTTGGCTTTTGTCGATGGACGTGGTTTGGCTTCAGTGTTGATTTGTGCGAGAAATCTGCTGTGATCCGTAAGGAGGGTGCGTTCGGCAAAGGAGAGTTTGGTGGCTTTGTCACCTTTTGCAAGTGCTTCTGTAAGCGTTGTCTGCTAGGTTCGTTCAGTGCGTGAGCATCTTGTTTGATGAGATTATGCAGCGTAGCGACAGCTTCTGCTGAGGTCGGCGTCACAGGTGTCTGTGGTGGCGTCGTTGGGTTCGGCGTACGACAGCTGGCAGTTGCCAGAGTAATCGCTGCGTCCGTCGATGCGGCAGCGATTCTCGGTGTATTGCTGAGCAACCTTTCTGGATTGGAAGGAAATAAGCCAGCTTCGCGGGTTGGTAGGCGTGAGCGAGCCCGATCATCGATGCTGGCTCGAACAACGACTCGTGTAGTCTGGACATATGGAATGCATGACATCAAAGATGGCTGAGGCAGTACTTGCTCACAGACCAAAACTTGAAGGCTCCTGGATCCCGAAAACTATCTTTTAGATCCTCCGCAGTTCTGGGCGGGGAGAAGCCCGCGCGGCCTGGAAATCAGCAGCGCATCCTCATATCATTGACAAAGCGAATAGGGAAAGCCGTGCAGACACATAGGCAGCGCGTTCTGGAGGAAGTACGCATTTTCGATATGACTCATCGCCGCGCGGGCAACGAAGCTGTACGGTCGGCAGCTTGGCTTTACACTGACTGGTAAAATATGAAGCCGTGCGTACGTAGCATCGGCAGTGGAGGGGACCGTTCCGGCACCCCGCCCATGTGGCAAGCGAGATCGCACGGTTAAGAGAGCCGCGCGGGCGCATCCGTAACGCCATGCATGCCTTGGTCCGGCACACGACATGGGACGCTTTCTTGTGGAGAAAATCCCGCGCGTTCTTATCTGCCGTATGGGCGAAGTACCCACACGGTCGACTCTCCCATATGGGCTATCTTTGATGCCATGAGTCATGAGCTGTCTCACCTGCCCACGCGGGCACTACTACCTTGTGGAGTCATGTTGTGAGTCACTACGTGAGTCATCATGTGAGTTAACTTCGTGCTGCGGCGGGACAGGGGTGCTGTCGGACGCGGAGTATGCAATCACGTCATGAAGTGGTTTAACGCCGTTGTCAATGGACGGCCCCTTACAACTACAATCAAGATGGATCTCCCAAGGATGATTCATGCTGTATGCGCCCATTGCCCTATCCGTGTACATCACCAAATGCAAGCCCCGCTTAAAGGGCATAATGTTAGGCGGCAAGGTAGACTGCCTGCAACATGACTATCTTGTCCCAAGGCATATCAATTGAGCTCACAGCTTGCCAAATCTTCATACCCTTACGCCAAAAAGCACGTCGGATTCGGTATCGCAGATGTCACACGAGTACTCGAGGACAGCAATGAGCGGACTGTTGACGGAAAGTCCAGTTGTGAGCTCGCATGTCGTACAGATTGACTTGCCTGCTCGAATTGGGCGCAAGAAGTGGCCGTTCAAGAAGGCTGATGCGCAAGTACCCTTCATTAAGAAGGCATGCTCGGAACCCAGCCACGATATGCTCATGTTCATGATGCCGTTGGACGCCTCGCGAACCCAGGCGACAGCGTTTCATTGGGTGTTTATCAACGCGCGAACTCGAATTCCCTCCGTATGCAGCACAGACATTGGCGTGCCGCTTAACGGGCACGAACGCGGCGCGTTGCGTGGGGAGGGACGCTGACTTCGCAGTGATGCTGGTCTGTCCACTCGTCAGGCACCATGATCGTAGGCGAAGCGCAGTACTGAGACCGCAGCGCACAGTCTACTAGTGCCGTAGTAGCAGGCAACGGCGCAGCTGGCGTCGCCTCCAGAAGAGTGATGTCTCCTCCACTCGCAGGAGACCAGTGTTGAATAACTCCGCGCAAGGCGCGCGGCACGGGCATGCAAGAAAATGCCCCACTGAGGCTTCTGTGAGGAGGTCAGTGACCACGTCTTCGCCGTCCTGGCGCATATCTGGCCCGCTCGCAGGGCCCTGGGATCGAAATAGACTTCCATGACGCGAGGCGGAAAAATTGAAGGTAGCTGATACCACCGTCACGGGACGAGTCTTTGCATCTTCGCCGCATTGATGAAGGCCCGTCCATTCGTGAATCACTAGGGTTTGAGCAGATTTATTAGCACATGAAGCGTCAAGGGCAGATTACAGGTACCAGTCTTCCCGGTATGTTGACAGAAGCCAGGTCTTCTGCCGAGCAACAGTCCTGGTTGTATTACCACAAACCTGGACCGTGGCTTTCGAGAACCAGTAACCAGGAATCGGGAGGCCAAATGTTTGGGGCTAGCCTCCGTGAATGGCAAATGCGCAAGGCCATGTTCTATAGGCACCCAGCGGGTTACCATTCCGTAGTGAGGGCATGGTTACGTGAGCATGTGCTTTTGGCTACTAAGCACGTATGGGGACTGTTGCTTGCATTCATGCACCAGGCGCAGTCATGGCAATGGCAGGCCAGTATGAGCGCTCGCTCATCAATTGAGCCTCTGGACTTCATCGGCCGTTGTCGAGCGGCTGTCGTCCAAGGTCGTAACGATGAAGGCCCCCATCAGGTATCCTCACCATCAACATGTAATGCCCAAAGTGCGACACACGGCGTGTACCTCATCTGTGTTGCGCTGTTTCTCCTGCAGACTGCAGCCGCCTTATAGCGCCCCTTTTCTCAGCTTGCAAGCTCGTTGTTTATCGTTCATGTGGTGACAGGCGTATCTATCACGAACACACCACAGCCATGAGTTGCCAGGTGAGGCTGGGTTAAGGTAGAAATCTCGAGCACGCACTGAGCACTCCCGAGACTCCCGAGAGCTAGAAGGTTTCCCCCCATCTCGCACGTCCCCACACAACGCACGCTTTTGACGCGTATCAACGAACACAACAACCACGCGATAACTCAACACCATGGCACCTGTTTATGATGCTGTCGCGTTTCTACGTTCCTCTGATAGACTACAAAATAGCTGCCGCAGCTAAATCCTTTGGCGTTAACCGTAGCACTCTCAGTAAGCGATATCATGGCCAAAGTGTCTCCAGAGCTAGCAATGCGACCCGACGACAATTACTCACTCCTAAGGAGGAACAACTGCTAATCAAGGAGATCTGGAGGCTCTGCGAATGGTGCTTACCGCCTACACCGGCTATGGTGCGTATGTGGGCCTCTTAAAGAGGCAGGGAAAAACTGGTCTGCGAAGTTCAGACGAAGGCACCATGCTACCCTTGACACACGCTATCTCAATACCCTTGACCTTGAGAAGCACAAGGCCGAGTCAAAGGCATCCTTTCAGCAGTATTTCGATATCCTACAGCAGAAGATACAAGCATACGATATACAGCCTTACAACACCTATAACATGGACGAAAAGGGCTTCCTCATTGGCCACCTTCAAAAGGTGCAGAGGATCTTCCCTAAGGCCATGATGAAGCAACAGAAGCTACTAGGCACTGGCCAAGATGGTAACCGAGAGTGGATAACAGTTCTAGCTACTGTTTGTGCAGATGGAACCTCATTGCCGTCAGCGCTTGTTTACAAGGCTACAAGTGGTGATCTTCAGGACATCTGGCTTCAAGATTACGATACGATCGAACACCAGTGCTGGTTTGCAAGCTCTCCAAATGGCTGGACTAGCAACGAACTTGGTTTGAGTTGGCTACAGAGCCTGTTCCATACTCAAACAGTCACCAAAGCCAGGAGGAACTGGAGGCTGCTAACCCTTGATGGCCATGGCTCCCACTGCACCATTGAGTTCCTTGATTGGTGCAGAAGCAATAGGATCCTTGTTGCTATCTTTCCTCCGCATGCTACGCATCGATTATAGCCCTTAGATGTCAGCATGTTTCGACCTTTAGCTACCTTCTACAGCCAGGAGCTAGATCATCATACTCGGATATCACAAGGCCTCACAAGGCTCACGAAGCGTGACTTCTTCTCCAACTTCTTTAGAGCCTACCAAAGAGCGTTTACAGAGGCTAACATCAAGTCAGCATGGCTGAAAACTGGTTTGGAGCCGTTTAACCCAGATGAAATGCTTCAGATCTTCAAGAACGATACCGAGGCCTTACCTGTTACAACACCTTCTGGATCTCGCTCAAGTAGCTGTTTAGACTCGCCAACAGCTATCGGTAAGATCAGGAGGATTGTGAATGAACAGCTCGCTAGCAATGACGTTCAAACACAGAAGGTTGTGAACAAACTAAGCAACGCATGCCTTGCCTTGCAACAGAGCTTACACATGCGCGAGAGCGTGAACAAGGCTACCTTGAGGTCATCCAGCAGCAGAAGAGGAGGAAGAAGCATGGTAGGCCGTTCACTGAAGAGCTGCGAGCACAGGAGGGCCTTGGGGTGTTGTTCTTTAGTCCTTCCAAGATTGAGAGGGCAAAGGAGCTTCAGGCTGCAAAGGAGAAGGCAAAGGAGGTTGAGGCTCAATCTAAGATGGATAGAGCTCAAGATAGAGCTACTCAGAAGGCTCAGAAGGAGGTGGAGGCTCAGCAAAGGCGTGAGGATCGAATAGCGAGGGCCGGTTCGAGGAAGGCTACAGCAGCTCTAAAGAAGGCAGAGCGACAACGACAGCAGGAGGCTAAACAGATAGCAAAGCGTGCTATAACAGACTCAGAGGCCACGAACAGTAGGCCATTTAAGAGGCCAAAGACTCAAAAGAGGCCTCAAAGGGCTATGGTTGCTGAAACACAGCCAACACTGCAGCAGGCTGTTGAGGAGGCCAAAACACGATCTGGTCGTGCTATCCGAAAACAACGCCATCGCAAAGAGATCTGAGTATATAGAATGACAGATTAGCTACTATTGAACAACATCCTCTAATCTTATGCCTCTACGTACAATGTTCATGAAGTCAACACCTCATGTTGTTCAAGCAATGCCCTCGTCAAAAGCGTGCGTTGTATGGGGACGTGCGAGATGGGGGAAACCTTCTAAGCAACTCTAAACAAAGAGCCTCGTGACATGAGCATCACTGCTGTAATACATGGAGCTTAGCAGCGACACGGTGGCAGTAATGACGGAATTACCGTGAAGCCAGCGCTATCCTCCCTAGCACACGGCCAGCATTTGCGGAAGCTGAACGAGGTGCGTCAACAATCACCGTACGGATGAAGCAGCACGACCAAGTCAGCATCCAGTCTTCATGCGCTGAATATGCACTCTGCCACTCCCATCATTGCCCAACGTTTGCCTTCTCAGCGAGCGCGATGGTCGCATATCTCACTCTTGGCCGACCTGTCACGAAGGCAGTCATGCACACGACATGGCGTTAAGACCAGCACCGTGACACTGCCAGGGGCTGCTTGACGCTACCTCACGCAGTCGCATGCGTCGATCTCTCCGACTTATTGCTTCATACGCCATTGCGTGGCATGTATGCTGTTGTTCTGCCCGGCCGCTTGGATGCTCTCCGCTGTGGGCCGCAGTACGCTACAGAGGCACAGGAAGCTAAAGGCCTCACCGTACATTCGGCGGTTCACTCCTCGACACGCTGCGCACTCTGGCGCCTTGGGGGGGCACGATCGACTTCGAGCTTCACGCCGAGAAACGTCCAATTGTCCATCTTCACGAGATCTGGCACACTCCTTTTCAAGGTAGCGTTGCGGCACCGAAGTCTAACACGGCCTAGTCTTGCTCACAGGCCTGTGCTTCTACCGCGGCGCAGAATTGCCAGCTCATTTAGAGCTACCTCAGCAGACACATGTCGAGCTCTTGTGCAGTCTTGGGCCCGCAGAGGAAGTTGCCGATCGGAAAGTCCCAGGCAATGCAGCGGTTCGGTTGCCTCAAGTGGCTGTCTGTCGTGGGCTTCGCGTACCCAATCGCCCTCAGATGCAATGCTCCAGAGCAGCAGTGGATCAAGCAGGGTTACACATACTGCTTGTGGCGGAGTATGAAATGGCTTGTTACGGCGAAGTGTCACTAGCCTGCATGTATGTGGGGACAGCATAAGGGCGGCAAATGAAGTCGTAGTGGCAGATGTGATTGGTCTCTAACAACCTGTTTCCTCGCGGCGTCCAGGAACTTAGGCGTCGTCCGTAGTGCAGGCTGATGGCTCCTATCACTGTGACACGAATAGCTCACGGCCGGCTTGCATACATAGCCATGCTCAGTTGATGCGGCGTAGTGGTTTGTGGGCTACGGTCGATGGCGACGTGGCTATTTACACAGCCCCATTGAAGAAGCAGCGAAGCGTGTATGAAGCCCGTCATCCTGCCGTCGAGTAAGCCCTGAACCTCATAGACCGAAGTCGATTTGCAGAGTGTCTTCTTTCCTGCTACGAGTCTCTCTTGCTCTATCACATGTTCAAGCTCGATCATCCACACACACTCGACTAGCACCCGACCAACCGGCAACATGCCCAAAGTCAAGAAGGGCCCCCGGCGAGGTGCGCCTACTTTCTTTCGTCGAGAAGACGTGAGCAATGCGATCACCAAGTCATCAAAGCAACGAGTCTCGCCGAGTAGTACCGCCGGCAGCCATGCGGTATCAAGGCTTAGCCGCTCAGACTCACAGTTTCGGCTTCGGGCTGTGCTGAAAACGAGAGGCTCACAGCTGCGTGCCCAGCGCGCCGAGGTTGATCTTCCCACACTTGTGGAGGCAGATTCCGGATCACAGACACATGCCCTAGACGATCGCATTTATCAAGTCGATGCTGATCTACGCGATTAGTCCGTACCAACGGCCCTTATATCCAATATTCCACGTGATCCTCCTAAGGCTACCCGAAGCGGACGCACTGTCCCATGGACTGCAAGCAATGCTGAAGAGACCTTGCAAGCACAAGACTGGGAACACTCAGACGATGATGATGGTCGAATCCTGCATGATCTGCTGTCCTACGACCATTTGGACATGCCACCCGTTGTGATGCTCAAAGAGCAAGCAGTGCCTCACGCTGAGATTGACGTTGACGGTCGTTCCGACTTCCGCGGCTACCACTTTGCCCTCTTGGATGCCGCCCTCTTGGATGTAGGGACCTCTGCGGGAAAACGGCGCGGCCGCCTGGCGCGCTCGCCTCGTCTTCAGACTGACCTGCCGATACAGTCCGGCTAACTGCACCGCAGAGAGCCGGCAGGAGATCGCGAGACATGCGATATAATCATTGGCTGCCGACGCAGCTTGCTCGATGCTACGCGCACCCTAGCACCTGGTGGTGCGGATCCCTATGCCGAGTCTTACGCGACTCTCGATCACGAAGAGCTCACCCTCGATCACGAAGATCTCAGTCTCGACCACGAAGCACTTACTCTCGATCACGAAGAACTCACCCTCGATCACGAAGAGCTCACTCTTGTTCACGAAAATCTCACCCTCGATCACGAAGAGCTTACTATCAACGCAAATACGAGCGTGGAACAGCCTGCAGTGGATATAAGCTTTTCGTCGCCTTTACAGCAATATGCACAGGATGAGTGGTCGCCCACGATTCCCAATGGGAGCTAGTGCGAGATATCGCCATTCGTTTTCTCGACGCTTACCTTGATATAAGAAACATCAGGGATATCGACATGCACGTTCTGAACGCCTATGACAGCTGCGGACGCGAAACTACTCGTTCCAACCACGTGTTAGTCGAGTTGGAAAAAATATCTGAATGTGACTCCAATAAGCCTTGATAATAGACTTCACAGCAAGTCATTTGCAAGGGAAAGTGCCGCTAGGCCGCTAGATACATCCATTGTGTTTCCGTATCTCAATCGCAGCGACTATGAGGCGCTCCACTTCCAATAAGTACAAGTCAAAGAGTTCTTATGGATCTCTATTATGCTTCTATTCTGCGCTTTTCCGACCTTCCAAATCCCGTTCAATAGCCTCCTGTACGCCCGAGATTGCAGGACGCTCAAGTACTTGAGAGAGCTTCGGGCGTAGGCATGGATCCTCATCCAGTATCTGTCCTGTCAGATGTCCGATACTTCTGACCGGATGAGATATCAGCGCTGCGCGAATATCGCGAAATACACGCAAGGAAGGATCTCGGGCGTCTCGTGCTGGGACAAACGTATGGAACTTAATTCTCCACGGGATTCTGCCACCAAAGAAGAGAAAATAAGCGATTGCACCCATACTCGAGACATCAACGCCTTTGTCGTAAGCCGAAGCGAATACATTGCTTTCTAGCTCCAGCGCAAGATACTCAGTCGTTACGTCCTGCTCACTGGGAAGTAGCCCCTGAAGTGAGGCGCAGACAGCGGACTCCGTCGCGCTATCTGCCTGGGCTTGCCGAACCAGCATGTCGCGGATGCTACTGTCTCTGCGCAGGAGATAGGCTGGATGGAAGAGGTACTCCGTAGAGGCGCGTGTCAAGCTTGCTAAAACAGACGAGCTAGCCACCAGGATCCTGACATTTAGGCCGTGGTGTCAGTACTACTATAGTGGGGACTAATTCGTCCTTTCTTGGTGCTCCACAGTGAGCTCCTCGGCCTATTATATTCGGTGTTGGGGCAAGATCTCCCGCAAGACGCCCGCAAGACGCCCTTATGACAGCAGGCCTGCATACCAGGGTTTGACAGGACGGCGCTCACGATCTATTGGCTGAGCGTAAGACTGTATGCTGAAGTGGTCTGTCGCTTTTGAGCGTCGTCGCCGTATATACATCTGGTGTGCTGCGCATTGCTTCTCAACAGAGCTGATAGTATACTTGACCCTGAGCGCTGATCTTGTTGCGCTACGAAGGGCAAGCATTCCGGCTGTGGACATGCCTACCTTTGTGGATGTTATGCACTAGCACCTGCTTTAGAGAGATGTACATAGACTTACAGTACCTGCACTGATGAATTCAGTAACACATCTAATCCAGTGGGCGCTTCACCGATAAATGACGTTCGAAAATGGAGTAAAGTTTTCACCGGCGGACTCAACTGAATGAGCCGTCCTTATTCCGAAAATTCTGCGGAGGCACCAGCAGCCCCACTACTCATTTAGGCGATAGGTATGCATCGCACGCATTTTTCGCGTGCGAAGCGCACAGCATGCGCATGCGCATAAACGAAGGCTGCATCGAATCGAACAGCACCTGCTTCACCGCCAATAGGATGTGATCCCACAGTTCGCAACGCAGCTATCCTCTGCAGCATGTAGGGAAGCGAGCTTGCGCATCTCGGAGTATTGCACTCACTGCACCTGATGTATCACCGTGATAGTCGAGTCACTGAAACAGTGCTTCGATGGTATACTCGTTACGTACCCATAGTAGCACAACGTCGGCCGGCCGATTCCCTTGCGACTATACACGGTACGCCATCAACATCAGTTCCTCCAGGTTCTCCTAGCGTCGACAGGAGACCGCATGAACATGTTGTTGGTTTAAACATATCTTGGCATAGAGTGGCCAGTGCGCAAGGCTTGGATTTTTCTATTAACCTAGCTTCATCTCGTCAGGAACGACTCAATCCTCTTGTCGAGCCCGTCTTCACTTCTGAACAGCACTTACGCGTACGCAAATACGGCCTTGATGTTGTTAAAACCTATCTCAGGCGCCGCTTTACGCTGCTTCGCGTGATAGGGGTGGCCACCATATTGTTAGGAGTCTGCGTACACACCTCACTCCGCGGCGTATCACTACATCTTATGAGCTTGTGGTCGAACGATGCAATTCTATAAGTGATCACTAAGTCATAAGGTGGCGGGCCCATGCTGCATTGTGTTGTCAGCACTAATGACTTCGGGATGCAGAGAGACGACGAACCCAGGGTCCTTGAAGACATTCTCTATCCCGGTCGAGATCGATCTAGGATTCAAAGTGAGCCACGTTCCAACCGATCATAGAATTCTCGCACAGACTATGTCTGCCCGTGGGCCATGCTTAGGTACCGCAAGCCCACGTACCCGTGCATAGGACTGTTTAGCAGGCCAGTGGCTGCGGATCATAAATCTTGAAAGAGATCGTGGTGTTGCAGACGCGGAGACGCTCAAAAACGAGCGCGGAAAGCTGATATGGGCTGCCCTGGAATGCAGCTATCGTCGGCAAAGGAGGACAGGAAGACAAGTCAGTGGACTAGCTGCGATCGTGCGATACACGTCCCAGATAGTGAAATCACTACCGGCGCCGCTGCATGGGATGTAATCTTGGGAGGACTTCGCGACGACGGTCGTTTCGGAGTCATGGGCAATTTATGTGTGGACGGACGCCTGTATAGGCTGTGATTTGGTGCGTGCACGCAGATCCCGCTCTTGACCTGAACTTAGTATTTACAAATGCGAGGCCACCACTGCAATGTGACAGGTATTATCTCGACCGCTGGGACGAAGCTCGCTTCTTCACGCAGGCTGACTGAGCATAGCATGGAGCATACTGCGAACGAATTTCCTCCGCATTCAAGGTTTGGGAACTCACTTTCCAGGCTATAGCCCGCACGTATCAGTGAGAATATAATATCCTGCTGCATCAACAACTAAATGCGACTCACTGACGAAGTGGGTATGCATATCTTGCATTCAACAACGTGCAGTGACTCATTTCGATGGTTTCACGGTTCTGGAGAGCCACGCTATGGTGATCGGAGCCCTATGACAGTCATGATTCTCTACTTTACCTTGACAACTTCCAGAACGGTAAGGGCTCGCCAAGCACTCACGAGAGCCGCGGACTTACGAGAGACTACGTGCCATCTTGCTTCCTGGTTCCCGGATCCCGTTGTTCGCCTTGCGCTGGTTGGCGATGCTACACTACATGTCGGACAAGGCATCGATGTCTCAGCGAGGCTGCGGCACCTCGACTCACCTTTGCGGCGACCGCGGAGATGGGCTTGGCGTTGGTGCTGCGCCGTTTGCGGACGTGTTTTGATTTTAGTGTCTTGCGAGTGGAGGGAGACGTTGTTGCCTTAGCGAGTCTGGCGCTGTGCCCTAACGTGCATCTACTCCGTCATTGGTTGTCAAGCTGGTACTCGTGTTACACGGAAGTTATTTTGATCATGGTGCCCCACGAGTGGACGAGACACCACCAATTCGGCGGACTCGTCGGTTGTGCCGGATCCTGTGGATGTGGCGCCAGTAACGCCCCCGGCGTTTAAAGGGACGCGACGAAAGACACATGTACCCGAGAGATCCGTTTAGCAGAGGATTAGGTATTCTAATCTGGCAGAGTTTCGACGTGCATTAGCGCGGTTAGCGAATCCGCTAAGTCAGCGAAGTTACAATGTTTTCCTCACCGTCAATTACCAAAATCTTTGCTAGCGCCGGGATCGATCGTGGCGCATGTTCTAGAAGTTTCCACGGGCTACGTGATGACGTTCACTCACTACTGCCTAGCAGCATCGTGTGCTAGAGAGATCGTGCTTCGCTGTTACTACCATAAAACCAACTATGTCTAATCGATCAAGTCAGGTACTGGCACAGGGTCTTCCTCCTAGCGTGCCTAGATTATCTCGTGCCCTAGCTGATTATGGCGATATCCCTCGCACTACCCTCTACCATCGCGCATGCGGCCAAAGATAATTCAAAGACAAGGCTAGGAGCCAACAGTACCTCACCCAATCGGAAGGCAAAGCACTCGTGAAGTACTATACCGAGTGGGACGCGTTCTCTTCCCGCGACGTCTATATGCTATGCACATGAGAAAATGATTGCGGTGCTAGATTAACTCGCTGATGGATAATCTGCCCCAACAAAAGCAAGAAGTGCTGCTGTGCTCGTGCTCTATCTGCATTCTGGCGTTCAGGCAATCTGTTGCTCTAGCTGCATCTCTTGTCCGGCGTGACCGCGCTTGTCTCATAGTCTCAGGCTACATACGCCTCTCAGTGAATTTAGGATACCTATTCAAGCATAGTCTCGCGACTACCTGTCTCCCGCCAAATAGTACCTGCTTCATCGAAGTGACTATCATGCCGATGTGTACGTCTGCTCTGAATTCGTGTTCGAGGATCGTACCTTCTCTTAGCTGTGAACCGTGCCCGCCAACTCAATGTTGTTGTCCATATTCGCCCATATAGATCATCGCCATTTATGTGATCGGAGAAGGCCATATTCTCTTTGCTTGAACTTGCGCACGCTATCGAAGGTGGATGATGAGGTTCGCGAGGGTTAGTAGTACTTGTCCTCGACCGTACCAACCGCTATGTCGTCGATGATCGGGTCTATCGGATTTTGCCGAAGATCGGTTGTCAAACAATGGTTCTGTAGTAACCAATATTGTTCTTCAACCATCTATGAGGCCAACGCGGTTTGCGCATCGCAAACAATAGTAGCTATTAAGGCCGTACTGCACCATGTTCGAAAGACCCGTGTTTCGAACCGTAAATTGTGGTTGTTGGCATCTCGAACATCGTGCTTCGAAGCACGATAGCATGCTGGACGATGACTCCGGGGTCAACGATGGGAGCTTGGCAAGTCCGTCACTGCGGCATGGGGGTACATGTTGCTGCGGTACTGATGGTTGTTGGAGAGGAAGTACTTTGCGTGCAGCTGCGTTCTGCAGCTGGAGGACGTTCACAGCCGCCATGGTGCAGCCGAGATGTGATAACAGGCGAGGGAATAGGTCAGACAGCTCGCCAGGAGTCTGGCTTTCGAATAAAGCTGCGGGTGATTGCAGTAGAGTCTCCGAGATATTGCCGCTGTATCTTGCTGGACTGATTGGGCACTTGCGGTGATGGGTCGCTTCGGGGAGAATCGAGCAAGAGGGCGGGATCGGCGCAAAGTCAGGTTTGGAGAGTTCCAATATGGCCAGTTTAAGATGTCGCTTGATAGTTGATTTCCAAGGAAGACAGGCGTTGACGTGTTCGCAATGGTGGCTCGGGGAACACGTAGTGTCATTGCGAGATCGATAAGTTTCCATGGGACCGAACGAGGGAGGATAGTTTCCTACATGTTACAAGGCCTCAAGATCGGGGATGCGGAGCTGGCATCGAGAATGCCGGCTGCCGTGGCACGAGTGGTGTGACAATAATCACCTACGCCTTTGAAAATGACCACGCCATCCGATCGATCCGGCATGAGATCGGAGGCTTCAAACGCGTGCCAGCCGAGTGAGCCGATATAAGTTTGTAATACAGCGCGCAGCGTCCCAATGAAGTCCCTCTGTGCCATCACGAGCCTTAGCGGCCTGACATACTTGGTAGCCCGGACGTTGTAGCCGATAGCAGATTCTCGCATGTAT